>JANJGN010000014.1:103503201-103505701 GCA_026770705.1 Isurus oxyrinchus | reverse complement strand
ACACACACATAGACACACATACAGACACACACACATAGACACACACAGACACACACACAGACACATACACACACATATAGACACACACACGCACATAGACACACACACGCATAGACAAACACACACATACATACATAGAGACACACACACACATACATACACACACACACATAGACACACACCCACACACACATTGACACACACACACACATAGACACACACATAGACACACACACACACACACACACACACATAGACGCACACACACACACACACACACACACACATAGACACACACACACACTCACACACACACATTGACACACACACACATACATAGACACACACACAGACACACATAGACACAGACTCACACATACACACCCACACACACACATAGACACACACTCACACACACACATAGACACACACTCACACACACACACACTCAGGCACACACACACACTCCCACACACACACACACTCCCCCACACACACATAGACACACACACACACACACAAATAGACACACACACACACACAAATAGACACACACACACAGACACACACACACACACAGACACACACACACACACATGCATAGAGACACACACACGCATGGACACACACACACAGACACACACACACATAGACACACACACACAGACACACACACACATGGACACACACGGACACACACACACACTCAGACACAAACACACAATCCCACACACACACACACACACACACACACACACACACTCCCACACACACACATAGACACACACACACATAGACACACACACACACATAGACACACACATAGACACACTCACACACACATAGACACACACATTCACATACATAGGTAAACACTCACACAGACACACACATTCACACACACACATACAAACACAAACACACACACTCACAAACACATCCACACTCTCACATACACACACACACTCCCACACACACACACATAGACACACACACATAGACACACATAGACACACACACACACATAGACACACACACACATAGACGCACACACACACACACACACACACACACATACACACACACATACACACACACACACACACATAGACACACACACACACACACACACACACATACACACACACACACACACACACATAGACACACAAACACAGACACACACACAGACACACACACACAGAGACACACACACACAGACACACACACACACTCATAGACGCGCACACACAGACATAGACACACACACACACATAGTCACACACAGACATACATAGGCACACACACACACACACACATACATAGACACACACACACATACATAGACACACACACACACATAGACACACACACACAGACACACACACAAACAGACACACACACACACACACACACAGACACACACAGAGAGACACACTCACACACACACATAGACACACACTCACACACACACACTCAGACACACACACACACTCCCACACAAACACACACTCCCACACACACACATAGACACACACACACACGGACAGACACACACGCACATACACACACATAGACACACACACACACAGACACACACACACATAGACACACACACACACACATTGACACACACACACATACATAGACACACACACAGACACACATAGACACAGACTCACACATACACACCCACACACACACATAGACACACACTCACACACACACATAGACACACACTCACACACACACACACTCAGGCACACACACACACTCCCACACACACACACACTCCCCCACACACACATAGACACACACACACACACAAATAGACACACACACACACACACATAGACACACACACACAGACACACACACAGACACACACACACACACATGCATAGAGACACACACACGCATGGACACACACACACAGACACACACACACATTGACACACACACACAGACACACACACACATGGACACACACGGACACACACACACACTCAGACACACACACACAATCCCACACACACACACACACACACACACACACACTCCCACACACACACATAGACACACACACACACACACATAGACACACACACACACATAGACACACACATAGACACACTCACACACACATAGACACACACATTCACATACATAGGTAAACACTCACACAGACACACACACTCACACACACACATACAAACACAAACACACACACTCACAAACACATCCAAACTCTCACATACACACACACACTCCCACACACACACACATAGACACACACACACACACTCACACACACACACATAGACACACACACATAGACACACATAGACACACACACACATAGACACACACACACAGACGCACACACACACACACACACACACATACACACACACATACACACACACACACACACACACATAGACACACACACACACACACACACATAGACACACACACACACACCCATAGACACACACAC
>JANJGN010000014.1:103470701-103473201 GCA_026770705.1 Isurus oxyrinchus | reverse complement strand
ACATAGACACACACACACACACATAGACACACACACATAGACACACACAGACACACACACTCACAGACACACATACACACACACACACATAGACACACATACACACACACACACATAGACACACACACATACACACACACACATAGACACACATACACATACACATAGACACACACACACATAGACACACACACACACATAGACACACACAGACACACACACACATAGACACACACACACATAGACACACACACACACAGACACACACACACACACAGACATATACACACACA
Source organism: Isurus oxyrinchus (assembly GCA_026770705.1). Lineage (NCBI taxonomy): Eukaryota > Metazoa > Chordata > Chondrichthyes > Lamniformes > Lamnidae > Isurus > Isurus oxyrinchus. Next base: position 103,472,908 of record JANJGN010000014.1, on the reverse strand, counting down.
CACACACTCACACACACATAGACACATGCACACTCCCACACACCTGGACACATACACACACACACACACACAGACACACACACACTCACACGCACACACATAGACACACACACATTCACAGACACACACACATAGACACACACACTCACACTCAGACACACACACACACACTCAGACACACACACACACACTCAGACACACACACACACACATAGACACACACACACACACACACATACACACACACACACACACATACACACACACACACACATATACACACACACACATACATAGACACACACACACATAGACACACACACATAGACACACAGACACACACACACACACACAGAGACACACACACACAGACACACATACACACACTCACACACACACATAGACACACACACACATAGACACACACACACATAGACACACACACACACACAGACTCACACCCACACACAGACACACACACACGCAGACACACACACACACAGACACACATACACTCACACACACACATAAACACACACACACACACACACACACACATAGACACACACACGTTCACACACACACTCACACACACACATAGACACACACATAGACACACACACACACGTAGACACACACACACACAGACGCACACACACACACATAGACACACACACACATAGACACACACACACACACACACATAGACACACACACACATAGACACACACACACACACACATAGACACACACACACATAGACACACACACACACACATAGACACACATACACATACAGACACACACACACACACACACACACATAGACACACACACACATACACACACACACACACACACATAGACACACACACACATACAGACACACACACACACACACACATAGACACACACACACATACAGACACACACACACACACATAGACAGACACAGACACACACATAGACACACACACACATAGATACACACACACACAGAGAAACAAACACGCTCACTCACACACACATAGACACACACACACACACAGACACACACACTCACACACACACAAACACACACACACACACACACTCACAGACACACACACACACACACACACATAAACACACACACACACACTCACACACACACATAAACACACACACACACACACACACTCACAGACACACACACACACACACATAAACACACACACACACACTCACACACACACACACTCACACACACACATAAACACACACACACACACACACACACACACACTCACACACACACATAAACACACACACACACACTCACACACACACATAAACAGACACACATAAACACACACACACATAAACACACACACATAAACACACACACACACACTCACACACACACATAAACACACACACACACACACACACACACACATAGACACACACACGTTCACACACACACTCACACACACACATAGACACACACATAGACACACACACACACGTAGACACACACACACATAGACACACACACACACACACACACACATAGACACACACACACATAGACACACACACACACACACACACACACATAGACACACACACACATACAGACACACACACACACACACACATAGACACACACACACATACACACACACACACACACACACACATAGACACACACACACATACACACACACACACACACACTCACAGACACACACACACACACACACACATAAACACACACACACACACTCACACACACACATAAACACACACACACACACACACACACACACACACTCACAGACACACACACACACACTCACACACACACATAAACACACACACACACACTCACACACACACACTCACACACACACATAAACACACACACACACACACACACACTCACACACACACATAAACACACACACACACACTCACACACACACATAAACACACACACATAAACACACACACACACACTCACACACACACATAAACACACACACACACACACACACACACACACACATAGACACACACATGTTCACACACACACTCACACACACACATAAACACACACACACACACTCACACACACACATAAACACACACACACACACACACACACACTCACAGACACACACACACACACTCACACACACACATAAACACACACACACACTCAC